>JAABKJ010000755.1:72253344-72299316 GCA_011634705.1 Andricus grossulariae
TGATTTGGAATAGAGTATTTCTGAAAACAATTATGATTCTGACGCGGAACAGTGAATTTGCGAGAAAAATTATAATTTTGAATTGGTTCAGCAAATTTTCTAAGAGAATTTGAATTCAAGCTTGGCAAAAGGAATTTTTGTAAGAATTATAATTGAGAGTTGTTTTAGGAAATTATTCTGGAGAATTATAATTCTGATTTGAAGCAGGGTATTTCTGAACATAATTACAATTTCCACTCGGAACAGTGAAATTTCAAAAATAAAAAAACCTGACAATTTTGAATCAGCACGGGAAATTTTCCAATAGAATTATAATTTTGACTAGGAATAGGGAACTTTTATATACAATTATGATTCTGATTTCAAATAGGGAATTCTTAAAAAGAATGATAATTTTGAAGTTGAATAGGAAATTTTCCAACACAATTATAGTTTTAAATTAACAATGACAATTTTTCAAACGGTATTATGATTTTTATTAAAAAAATAGAATTTTCGAAAAGGATGATGATTTGAATTGGAACAGGAAATTTTTCGAAAGAATTACAATTTTAGCTTGAAAAGAGGAATTTCCGAAAAGAATTCTGATTGTGATTTGAGACAGAGACTTTCTGAAAAGAATTATGATTCTAACGTGGAACAGTGAATTCTCAAAAAAAAAAAAAAAAATTTTGAATTGGTTCAGGAAATTTTCCACTAGAACCACAACCTTGTTTGGGCATGGCATTATTTTCGAATAAAAATCATAATTTCGACTAGGAATAGGGAATTTCTGAATATGATTGTGATTTTGATTGCAAACAGAGAATTTTTGAAGAGAATGACAATTTTGAACTGGAACAGAAAATTTTCCAACGCAGTTATAATTTTAACTTAGAAAGGGAAAATTTTCAAACAGAATTTTAAATTTTGATTTGGGACAAAGAATTTCTACGAAGAATTATGATTCTGACGTGTAATAGTGAATTTGCGAGGTGAATGATAATTTTGAATTCGTTCAGCAAATTTTCCACGAGAATCACAATTTTGTTTCGCGACGGGGTATTTCGAAAATAATTATGATTCTCATTTCGAATAGGGAATTTTCGAAAAGAATGATACTTGTGATTTGGTTTCAGAGAATTTTTCGAGAGAATTATAATTTTAACTTATAACAGGGAATTCTGGAAAAGAATTATGATTCTGATTTCGAGGGAATTTTTAAAAAGAATGATACTTGTGAGTTGGAACAGCGAATTTTTGAAAAGAAATACAATCTTGACTTAAAGAAGAGAATACGCCAAAAAATTATCATTCTTATTCGGAATAGTAATTTTGATTTGGAATAGGGAATTTTTCAAAAGAATTATGACTGTGATTTATATAAGGTAATTGTTGAAAGGAATGATATTTTTGCGTTGAAACAGAAAAATTACTGACTAAGTTAAATGTAATACTGATCAGAATCAGTGAATTCACAAAACAAATAATTCAAATCTGGGACAAAGAATGTTAAAAACAATTAAAATTCTGAATTAGGGCGTGGAAATTTCAAAAAGGAGTATAATCACCAGACCAGGAAACTCAAAAATTAACCGGGATAAAGCCGGGAATATAAAAATCATCCCTCTGGTTCTCCACATTTCTATTGAGTAATGGAGTTGAAAAAAGGAAATAAAAACGAGTACGAGTGCGGTTACAATATTTCAAGTTTCATTGTGCCAGGATTTCTATATTTACAAAGAGCGCTCGTTTTTTCTAATTACATTTTTTCCCCAGCAATTACTCCTCGAGCTTAAAGTGCATGCTCAGCCTCTTCCTCCATTTTTTGGCTAATTTCTGCGACCCTGTTGAGTAGAAATGAAATTTGCGCACGGCCGCGGAACGTCCGGGTGCGGAAACGTGCGCAAACGGAGTAGGAAGCTTTTATCTCTTTCATGTCCCTTTTTTATGCTCGTGTCGTGCTTGCATTTTTTAAGCATTGTTCTCCCCTTGGTGCTTAACCAATCATGTGCAGCCTGAGAAACCAGAAAAAAAAATAAAAAATTGCTCGACTAGAAACTGTACGGATATCCTTGTTTCATTGCGTGTTGTCGTCGACTGTTTTCCTCGTTTCCTCCTAGAAATAGTTGCCTTCACGGATAAACACCGGAAGTTAGCACAAGTGAACACAATGCTTCACCCACCCTTCTTCAAACCCCAATTCTCTCAGAAACACATCTTGTGACGATAAAAACAAGATCAGATGAAGAAAAAAAAACGTTTTGTTATGCTCTACCCTGATGGAAAAATTTTTATAAAAAAGTACAGAAAACTAAAAATATTTCTGCAGGAAGCCACACATAAATATAATCAATTACAACCAAAATTACAAGAAGGGGAAACTTTTTTCTATTATTGAGACGAATTTTGTATTTTTTTGTACATTGTTGTATTTTATTTTCATTTTAATTGTCTGTAAGAATTTACGACTACAAAAGTATACAGGATTTTACATGATTTTCAACCAAAAATTTGTTCTTTTTCGACCTAGGATGATAAATATTCAGAACAACTTTTTGACTGCAAATGAAAATTAAACAATTGAGAAAGAACTTATCAAGGTATTTGAAATTGAAAGATTCGATTTTCTTGAAGATAAACAGTTTTTTACTTGAAGTTATAAAAACTGAATCACAAATTAAGACACTCAAAGTGAAATACATGCATTCAAATTTCAAACTTCCGAAACTGAAGTTAAAAATAATGTTAATTCAAACGATTAATAATTCACGTGTATAAATCCACGCTATCATTTTCAATGCTATGAATTGAAGAGTGAATTCAAAAATTGCTAAATTTTCAAGCTTGAATCATTTCAAGCAATTTTAAGCTAGTAACATTAATTTATACATTAAAATTTGTTTTTGAGTCTTTTTAAATGTTCTTTCGAAGAATCTTTTATAAAAAATCATCAACAAATTTTTCCAGGAATCCAATAGTAATTTTATTATCTTGGAACTCGAAATTTCCCTACAATTGTATGAAAATCCTGCAAAAGTAAAAGAACTACATTAGAATCATTCAGATTCTTTTTTGAAAATTTTTAAAATCATATCAAATATTCTTTCAAACCTACATCGTTTTTTAAACCATTTCAATCTTTTCACGTTTTAAATTATTTGGGAATTTTTTCAGAATGAAAATTAATTTTTGATGTTCTTAGCAAACTTAAGAATTTTTTTAATTTTTTTGAAACCCTTAAAGATCCTTGAAAAGCTTCAAAATGCTATTTCCAAATCTTCAAAAACCTACAGTTATTTTTTCATTTTTCGGAACCTTTTCCAGTTTCAAAATTTAAAATAACTTAGGTTTTTCTCAAAACTTGTAAATATCTGTTAAACTGATTCAAATTTTGTCTCAATTGAAAAAGATTCAATTGTTCTCTATGCTTCAAAATTCAATAATTGCACATAGATAATAAAAATTTGTTAAATTCGAACTTTAAATTGTAACGTTTAAAGTTGAAATTTAACATTGCGAAATATTAACGATTCAAGGCTCTCCATTTCAAATAATTCAGTTTAAAATTGTTTAGTTTCAATGCTTGATTTTTAATCGCTCTTTTGAAATGAAAAGTAAAATTTTGCTAAATATTTAGAAAAATGTCATCTCTAATTGAGAAAAATTTAATTAGATGTTTGAAAAAATGGCCTAATTATGAATTTATTGAAGTTTGAATTTGTTTAACAATTGAGGTTTTCAAATTGAAGAATTTCTAGTTTTAGGGTAAAAATTTGTAACTTGCTTAATTTTGAACAGATTCAGAATCGTCCTGTAAAATCAGTTATTATACAATTTTCAATAATCGAACTACAGTTCAACGTGATTTATTATAATGGAAAAATTCTTCAGTAAAAGCGTAATTTATTTGAAAATTGTACTCTAAATTATATTTTATTGTTAATTTTTTAATTTTCTAAACAAGAAAAAGCAACTAATTTTAACGAAATAGCTACATGTTCAGACAAAGAGATCAATTTTTAACTGAAATTATTATTTTCGAGGCAAGAAATGATTTTGTGACAAAGTGCTTCAATTTTCAAGCTAGAGATTTAATTTTTAAAACAAAAAATTTAACATTTGTTATTCCAAGAAAATTTTTTTTTTATTTCAAATTGAAAGCAGTTGAATTTATTCAGAAAAGATAAATTTTCAACAAAATAGTTGAATTTTCAACTAGAACCAAAAATTAAATAAAGGAATTTTTAGTGAAGAAAATTAATGTTCAATCAAAAATATGAATTTTCGACTAGAATGATACAATATTCAACTGAAATTATCACATTTTCAGTTCAAGAAATTAATTTTCGAACGAAAAAAAACAAAAAACTTTTTTAACAAAATAGCTGAAATATTATCCGGAATAGTTAAATTATCAGTAAAATAATTAATTTTCAGCCAAAGAAAAAACAAATTTTGAGCAAAGTATCCAATTTCTTAATCTTAGAGGTGAATTTTCGATTGAAATTATGAATCTTCAGCCGAAAAAATTAATTTAAAAAAAAAAGAGTTTAACGTTCAACAAAGTTATTGAATTTTCATTCCCGGAAAGTTGAATTCTGAACAAAAAATGTAGCTGTGGATATTTCAACCAAAAAAGAGTTCAATTTTTATTTGAAAACAATTGAATTTTAAACCAAGAAAGATTTTTGAAGAAGGTAAGAAAAAATTTTGTATTTACATTGTTTATAAAAAATCAATTTTTAACCAAGAATAGAATAGCTAAATTTTCAGTTAAGAAAATTCATTAATTTCTTACCAAAAAATACGAATTTTCAATGGATAAATTTCCAACTAAAGTGCTGAATCTTCAACCAAGAAATTATTTCAATTTCGAAGCAGTAATTGAATTATTGAAAAAAATGGTTGATATACCAATAAAACCTTTTTTCATATTTTAAATCAAAAATAGTCGAATTTATGCAGAAAAGATGAACTTTCAATCAAATAGTTGAATCTTCAAACAAACAAAAAAATAATTTTTCACAAACAAAAATAAAATTTTCACTAGAGGAGAAGAATTTTCCACACAATAAGTTAATCTTGTAGCCCAAAAATTTTAAACTTTAACAAAAAAGTTAATTTTCAACAAATTAATTGAATTTTCAACCAAATAGATGAATTCTCTGCCACGATGATTTATTATCCCCTACAAGAATGAATCTTCAGCCGAAAAATGATTATTTAACAAAGTTTTTCAAACCAAAAAAGTTTCATTTCCAACAACAAATATATTAGTTCACGCATCAATAAAAAAATATTAATTTTTCAACTGTTTCATTTTTACCTAAAAAATATCAAATTTTAACTGAAACAGATGCGGTTTCTACAAGGAAGTATAATTTTTTATACCGAAAATATTAATTTTCAACCAAAAAGTTAATTTTATACTAAATTTTTAAATTTTCACCAAAATAATAATAATAAATGACATTTCTACTAAGAAAATTATTTCATTACTAAAAAGGTGAATTTCTCACAAAATATATTTTCAAACAAAGAGATAAACCTTCAACTAAAATGATAAATCTTCAACCAATAAATTTTTTTTTTTCACAAAGGTGTTCGAATTTTACGCATTCATTGGAATTTTTAACCCAACAAAATTCGTTTTAAATAAAAAGAGTTATACTTGATAATTCTATACAAAAAATAATTTATTTTAAATGAAAAACCGATGCAATTATGCAAAAAAATTTTTTTTTTTTAAGTTGAATCCTCAACCAAAACGGATTAATTTTCAATAGAATAGTTGCATTTTCAACCAAAAAAGATTAAATTATGAGCAAAAGAGATACATTTTTTCAAATATTCAAAAATCACTCGAATTATTCCTAATTCTTCTTCTCAATCTTTCAAGGCGAAAAAAATGTATTTTATTCACTTTTAGAAATAATTTTATTAATTTTTTTCAAATTTTCTTAAAAAGTGAATTTTTTAAAATAAAAATTGTTACCAAATTTTTCCAGGTGTACTAAAAATAGTTTTTCATTATCTTGAAACATTTCAAAATTCTTGAAAAGCTTTGTTTTTGTTTTTGAAATCTTCAAAAATCTGCACTCAACATTTTTTTCGAGTTTTCATAAGATTTGAATTATTCTAGAATATACTCAAAACTTGCAACCTTTGTTTGTATCTCTTGAAATAATTCAAAGTTTTCCACAATGTTTCTAAATTCTGAAAAATGCAAATAATCCTTTTAAGATCTTCCAGATTCTTTTTCGACATCTAGGAAAATGTTGAAACAGAATTACTTTTCAATATTGAAAAATTATTTAAAACTACATTTTTTCTTTCATTAATTATGCTTAGAAACATTGTGATAAGTCTCAACCAACTTAAAATTTCTCATCACAAAAAAAATAATCCCAATATATTTTTTTTTAAACTTCAAACTTTTATTTGTAAGATTTTTTTGTTAATTTTTTAAATTATTCCTGAAAATCTTTATTTAATTACAACCAGTAATAAACTGGTAATTATATAAAAAAAACTGGTAAAAACTGGTAATTATATAAATAAAAGAAAATCAGGAGCCTGGGTTTTTTTATTCTAACATTCTGAAACAAAAAACTAGAAATAAGCCTTAAACAGATTTCTTTACAATGCATTGATCCACTTTTGAATCCAAAATCATCTCTTTTTTATAGCAAAGCTAGAGTGAAATATTATCTTTTATGAGTGATAAAAAGTTGTCATTAAGTTCCTTCTGAACCAGACAAGATCGTAAAATGAAGTGGAGGAATTGTCTTGTTCGTAAAAAGGATCTGTTAATTTCTTCCCTTGCGTCGTAAAAAAAGGAAGCGCAATTTAGTAGAAAATTACAAGGATTTTGATGCATGTCGTGTAAAACGCAGCCAGCGACGACGTTAAGCTGAGGAAGGAACTTTCATTCCGCTGTATCCGGACCCCGGCCCCGGACAAACCTCCTCGTTTATCACTCGTTGACCTTTTGCTGGTATTGCGAGAAGCGCGAGAAGAGCGAGAAGCGTATAAGTAAAGCTGAAGGATACACAATGCCGAGTGTCTACAGAACAACCAAAGTTTTTGCGAATCGTCACCCTCGGCTTTGGATTTCCGCAGCGAGTGCGAAAAACCGGCAAGATACGGACCGTCGTCATAAGCATTGCCCCCCTTCACGAACGAGCTCAAATCGTTTCATTTCAAGAACAATGAACCATGTCTAGATGATACAAAAAAATCTCCGAACATCCATTCTCTAATGATTCCCTTGAGGTCTCTGGAAATCTACGGGAAATTCCGATTCTAAAACTGAAGCCAAACGAAAAAGCCATTTCGTCTAGTTTTTTCAATAAATAATCTGAAAAAACAATGATTCAGGAATCGAGGTTTGAGGTCAGGAATCGACGACCAGGAGCCAACATTACCTCGTATGCCATAATACCTCAGGTACCACATTACCCTAAGCGCCAGCCACATTACCCTAAGCACCAGCCACATCACCCTGAGCGTCAGCCACAATACCCTGAGCGCCAGCCACACTACGCTAAGCGCAAGCCACAATACCCTGAGCGCCAGCCACATTACTCTAAGCGCCAGCCACATTACCCTAAGCGCCAGCCACATTACCTTAAGCGCTAGCCATATTACGCTCAGCGTCAGCCACATTACCTTTACCGTCAGCCACATTACCCTAAGCGCCAGCGAAATTACTCTAAGCGCCAGCCACATTACCTTAAGCGCCAGCCATATTACGCTCAGCGTCAGCCACATTACCCTTAGCGTCAGCCACATTACCCTAAGCGCCAGCCATAATACGCTAAGCGTCAGCCACATTACCCTGAGCGCCAGACACATTACCCTAAGCGCCAGCCATATTTCCCTATGTGCCACATTATTATCCTAGCCCCTACTTCTACCCAAGTCTCCCTCTACCCCCAACCATCTCCTACAATCCATCAATACATGCACTACGCCTAACCGTCTCATGGCCTTCGCACAGCCGCAATTCCCTATTACAATAAAACCCAGATTTAGCTCCCCTGGATTGTGCTCTTCCGAGAATTGACGCCGCGCCGTGGGGATACGTGAGAGGCATCTGCAGGGAAATATGCACTCAGGCGTGACAAAACAGAGAGAAAAGCAGGAGAGAGATAAAACAGAAGAGAGACAAAATAGTTCCAAAACTCTGGATATAACGTCAAGGTCAGCCCCAAAACCGGCACTAAATCCAGATTTGACTGTATAATTTTTTGTCTGAACCTTATATAACTTTTTTTTAACTTGATGTCGCTTTTCCTCTACCTCTTCTCGCTTTGCCCTAACATTATGAAATTTTGCCCAAATACAACAATAATGACTCAAATTCAGCACAAATATATGTATAAACATCTTCTTATCATTTATAATAATATTCTCTCAGAAGAATGCTAAATAGTTCCAGTTTTTTCTTAAATTTTCTACTTTTTGTCAACTTTTCGCTTAGAACTTGAAGCACAGTAAAAATGAATGAAATTGATCGAAAATTGATATTCAAACAAGATATTATTGTTCATAACTATCTTTTCTTAAATAATTTCTTGCAAGTTGTGGTTTTTTCTACTATTTTTTACGTTGCTTTGGATTTACAGTTATGAAAAAAGAATGAGTAAACAATATTATACAGAGCATTTCTCTATAAATAATTAATAATATTTATTATTTACTCCAAACTAAAAAGTCAAGAAAAAGTTCAAAAATAAAAAATTCTAAGACGTAGGAGAAGTTAGTTATAAACAGCAATGAATGGTTCTGATAATTGATTTTGTTAACGTGCATCAATTAGTATTCTCTCAAAAAGTAGAAAGTGGACAAAAAGTTTAAAAAAGTACGGTTTAGGAAATTTTTAAAGATTCTAGAAAGTTTTTACTTATTTCAATGGTTTGAAGAGATTTGAAAGACTGAAATATTTTAGTCTATTTCAATATTCCAAGGAATTTTCAAGAGATTCGAACAATTTCAAGGGATTTCCAAGGGGTTTAGTAATAATAATAGATTTTAATATTTTATTGAATTTCCATGTTTTAATTATTTCAAAGCATTTATTTACAATAAGTGTGGGGTTTTGTAGGGTTTCAAAGATATGAAGACATTTCAAAACATTTTTTGAAATTTATTTGGCATTCGCTCTTTCTAGTTTAAGAAAAATTCGATTTCATTTCAATTCTTTCGAATTGTTTTGTAGTCACTTGTCACTTTTTGGTTAGAAATTAGAAGAATTTGAAAAATTTAAAGAGATTTTAAAATATTTTTTGGAATTCATCCTGAATTCTTTGAAATTCTTTGAAATACTCTTTAATTCTTCTCAATTTTCTAAATTCAGAAAATTCAGAAAAATTTGCAGCGAATTCATCAATAATTTTTATCCGAGGTTTCATTCAGAAAATCTGGAATGAATTCAGCAATTATTTTCTTCCGAGGTTTCATTTCAAAAATCTGCAAAGAATTCATCAATAACTGTTTCATCCGAGATGTTATCAGAAAAATCTGCAGCGAATTCATCGACCATTGATTCATCTGAGGATTCATCAGAAAAATCTGCAGCGAATTCATCAATCATTTTCATCCGAGGTTTTATTTAAAAAATCTGCCAAGAATTCATCAATAACTGTTTCATCCGATGTGTTATTACAAAAATCTACAGTGAATCTATCAAAAATTGTTCCCTCCGAAGATTCATTTGAAAAATCTACAGCGAATTCATCAATCATTTTCATCTGAGGTTTCATTTCAAAATTCTGCAAAGAATTCATCAAAAACTATTTCATCTGAGATGTGATCAGAAAGATAT
Organism: Andricus grossulariae; assembly: GCA_011634705.1. Taxonomy (NCBI): domain Eukaryota; kingdom Metazoa; phylum Arthropoda; class Insecta; order Hymenoptera; family Cynipidae; genus Andricus; species Andricus grossulariae. The sequence continues at coordinate 72,263,156 of JAABKJ010000755.1, forward strand.
ACAGCGAATCCATCAACCATTGCTTCATCTGAGGATTCGTCAGAAAAATTTGCAACGAATTCATCAATCATTTTCATCCGAGGTTTCATTTCAAAAATCTGAAAAGAATTCATCAATCATTTTCATCCGAGGTCTCCTTTCAAAAATCTGCAAAGAACTCATCGATAACTGTTCCATCCGAGATGTTATCAGAAATATCTACAGCGAATTCATCAACCATTGTTTCATCTGAAGATTTATCAGAAAAACCTGCAGCGAATTTATCAATCATTTTGATCCGAGGTTTCATTTCAAAAATCTGCAAAGAATTCATTAATAACTGTTTCATCCTAGGTATTATCAGTAAAATCTACAGCAGATTCATAAAAAATTGTTTTCTCCAAAGATTCATCTGAAAAAGTCGATTCAGACAATTATAAAAATATTTCCACAAATCAAGGCTAGAAAACGCATTTGAATCAGGAAACTTATCGCAAATACTATAAATTAAATTGTATAATAAAGGCATATATTCGAAGCTATGGTTATTTGTTTCATCCTTTTTTTTTCTTGAAAATTCCTTCAAAATATCCGGGAAGGTATCCCCGGATACCGCCCTTTCCCTCCACACCCAGATAAAACATTTTCCTACTTCGAATTGAGATACCACCTTTTTTGAACTGCCGTTTTGTCAGGAATTTTCCCGTTTCCTTTTAGATTAGATCCGCAAGTGTAACCTAACATGGTCTTTCGCCCAAGCATCCTCCGGTGTAACCTCTAAGGCCCTCATTTTTGATTGAATCAGAGAAATAAAAGGGAATAAGAAAAAGTTAGTGAAAAAAAGTTAATATCTTTGGTCTTTAATTCTCCTTTTTATTAGCATGTACTACTGATCCCCGTCCCCTTTCCAGTATTTAATATGATTCAATTATAATCTATGATTCATTTTCAAGTAGTTTTTTATTGCTGAAAAATTTTTTTTATTGAAACTGCAAACAAAAACAAATTAGAATTGGGTGGGGCGATATGGGCATATACTTTTTTATTTACTTTTATCTTCGCAAGATTAATTATAAAAATGTTTATAGAATATATATAACGACTCACTTTCAAGCAATGAATTAGCAGATTTCAAATACTGACGTGAAAAAGACCACTATGCCTATCTCTCCCCACCCTACCCTAAAAGAAATAAAGTTTTGACTCTGATTATCTGCGGTGTCTTGAGATTGGCAGAAATTTTTTTCAAAGTGCAGTATTGTTCAAACGAGCGAGGTGTTCGAGAATTTTTCTTTCTGTGCAACGGAAAAATTTTTGGTCTTTTAATTCATCCCGAAAAAAACATTTAAAAATTTCAAAATTACCCATTTTTTACCTACTATTAAACCACTGTTTGACAATGAAAGAAAGTGTTTCAAAAAAATTAAATTTTTGAATTTTCTTCGGAAACAACGAAATGTACTTAAAAATGTTCACATAACCTGGAAAAGTTTACCAAAAATTTATCTTTTTCTTTTGTTATATTTTACGCCGCTGACGATAAAAAAATTATATCCTTAGAAAAAAAACTTTGTTGAAAATTTCGTTGATTTCCAAATGAAAATTACTATGACAGACATATGTGAATCTAAACGTAAGTAAAAGAAAAATCTCGCCACCGCTGTTTAATAATGAAGAATCTCTCTGAAGATATCCTAATTTATTCATTTGAATTCAATTCGATACAATATCCTAAAAAAATCACAAGGGGACCGTATGTCTACAAAAAGGGTTTTGTCGCCTACTAAGACGTTAATTGAGTCAACCAAATCTCCACCCATTCTTTCACACCCCTAAATACCCTACTTACCCTCTCTCATACCTCAACCTCCGCTTCCCTTCCCTCCCCCAACTCCTTCCTCCCTTCTACCCCTCTCATCGCTTCCACAGCTATCACACCTATTCCCCCACTTTCCTCCCCTATATTGTTTTTCACCTTCCCTACACACCCGTACTACTCTACCAGCTCACCCCTTATTTCCTCGTACTTTCCTTCTCATAATTTCTGCTAGTTCCCCATCCCACATTTTCCTCGACTTACCCTTATTTTCCGTTACTTTTCATACTATTGCCACTTATTTCCCATCACTTACCCTACTGATCATCAGCTTGTAACCCCTCACCCCCAACGTCCGCTCTTCTCATTTATCTTTACTTCCCCTTTCTTAATTTTCTCTCACTTTCCCCACATCTCGCATTTTTTATCACTTCCCTAGATCCCTTTTCCTCACTATCCCTCCTTGAAAAAAAGTATGACGGTCGGACACGCGACCAAGACTATCGGCTTTACACCGACGAGCGGAAAATTAGTTTCACACGCGTAGAGCGATGAGAGGGGTGGGGGGAACTTTCGCCTCGGAAAACGCGTGAAACAAGGGTTGCCAACTCATAAAATGCAGATATTTCAGCTTATCGAAACTGCTGGTAACTGTGCATCATTACCTTTGATGACATACGTTACCGACCGTTTCCATTAGCTGGAGTACATGAATGTTATTAGTTGGTAACCCTCCTTTCACGCGCTCTTCGAGGCGAAAGTTTCTCTTCTACTGACAGTTCTACGCGCGTGAAACTAACTTTCCGCTTGTCGGTGTAAAGCCGACCAATGACTGCGCGGTTAGACTGAGCAAGCCTCTCTTGTTCCGCACATCATCACATTCCGAAACCACACAAGGCCAATAGTTCTAGGAACGCAGTAAATCGGTGGTCCTTATATCGGTGGTCCTTATAGCGGAAGTTGAGTGTACGAAATTTTCGAAAATTCGCAAATGAAACAAATAACTCGCAGTAATTGTACAGAAATTTAATATGAATTTAGGCTGCCTCTAATCGTCCTGAAAAATTGGATAGTTGGGAGAGGGGATGGACTAGTCGTCCTGAAAATTCGGGAAGACTAGCTCAGCTTCTGAAAAATATTTGATTACTTCTCCCGAATTCTGTGGCGACGAGACACTTTGATGAAGTTAACTAAACACGCCAAAGAAACCTGGTGAGTGAGAAACGAATCTAGCAAACAAAAATTGAAAGAAAAGTCAGGAAATTTTATTGGCCAGGAAAAAGTCAGGGATTCCACAAAAAAATCTTGCAAAAGTCAGGGAATTTGTATGACCTTAAATGACTGTCAAGAAGAATAAATTCGAAAATTTTCAATTTTAATTCGAAATTGTTTTAATCCGTCTATGACAGGTTTTAGTTCAAAAATGTGACAAGTTTAAGATTCTGGTATTCGAATAGCAATGGTAAGGGAAAGTGAAAACTTGGTCAGAAAATATATTCTAATTTTCTTTTCAAGTTATACGTTTTATTTTTTGCTTGAAACTTCAACAATATTGTTGAAGAGTCATCCTTTTTGGTCAAAAATTCAAATGTTTTGTTAACAATTCGTGTTTTTCAATTTAAAAATTCATCTATATTAGTAGAAATTGCATCTTCCTGGAACAAAAATGCAATTGTTTGGTAAAAAATTCTGACAATTTTGTTAAAAATTCATCCTTTCTAGTAGAAAATTCGTCTTTTTTTTATCAAAATCAAATTATCTTTGTAGAAAATTCACTTCTTCATTCAAAATCATATTATGAGGTTGAAAAGTCAAACTAAGGTCTTTTTTTTGGATAAAAATTCAACTACTTTTTTGGGTTCAAAATACAAGTACACGAATAGCACAACATTACCGAAACCTTTCCTTGGAAACCTCCCTTGATGAACGGAGAATTACCTATTTCCGGGAACCTTCCTTAGTTGAAAATTCATCTCTTTCGTTGATAGTTCAACTTTTTTTTTTTCAATTTTTTTTTGCTAAAAATTCATAGTTTATGATTGAAAATTCAATTTCTGAAAATTCGTCTTTTGGCTTGAAGGTTTAACAATTTAGAAGAACTTTTTTGTCTGTCTTGACTGAAATATCTTTACTTGCTGAAAATGTTTCTTGTTGTTTTAAAATTTATTTATTTTTGTTATGAACTTCCTTTTTTTTTTGTTAAAAAATACAAAATTACACTTTTTTGTCACGAATTCATCTATACATGTTGAAGATTCAACTATTTCGTTAATTTAATTATTTTGTTGAAAATTCCAACGTTTGTTAAAAACTCATATATTATGATAGGAAAGTCATTTTTTGTTCAAAATAAATGAACAAAATAAAAAATATTCAAGTCGTATATGAGATATAGTTTTATTTTTATAAAAGATACTATATGTTAAAAATATAAGAAAGATTGCAATGCTGGTATTTGAATGTTAATAGTCAGGGAAAATGAAAAATTGGGGAAGGAAGAATCAGAAAATTTCTAAAATCAATCACTTGGACACTATTTGTCGACTTTGGACTGGGGAGCTAATTTTTTTCTTCAAAACTTTTTTTTTGAGAATCAGCCAGATACTACTATATTTTCTGGGAGATTGATAAGTTTATAGAAAAGGCAGGGATTTATTAAAGAAAATTTAGAATTTCGGGAAGATTCCAATTTTCCTATATTGGTCTATAGATCACTCTGGAATTGGAAATTATTTTTTCCCCTCAAAACAGTGTTTCTTCAGATACACCTAGTTACTACTTCCACTTCTGGAAGAATAACGAATTATTTTGACTTACGGGAAATGTTTTAGAAACCCTCAATTTCTGATGAGTGAAAGAAAAATTCAATTTTTCTATGATGGTTTTTAAATCACTATGGTAATTATTTTAAAAAAAATGGTAACTACTCAAATTAAGCTTATGATTCATTCTTTTCGATCCTATTTTTTTGCTAACTAATAAAGGGTTTGTTTCTTTCTCGAACTTTTTTTTTCTCTGTGATAATCCTTTCTTCATCCTAAACAGAGTTTTTCTGCTCTTGAAATAATGGAATAGACTTTCCAAATGTTTCGAAAAGTTCAGAGAATTATTTTTGTAACTTGAATTATTTTCGCAAGTTCAGGTAATACGTAGGATTTATTCAGCAAAATTCCTCACTTTCATCGTATGTCTCAAATACGTAATTCACGCCTATCACAGCGTAAAATTGAATCCATAGCCTTACGTGAACCCACTGCAGCTTTTCTGACGTCTGTATGCTTTCATACTCCAAAGGAACATTTTTTAAAAGAACTTACTTGAGAGTATTTCAAATCTAGTCAAACAAATTGCTATAAAAATAATTAGTTCTGCGGATGTAGATTTCAAAAAGCATTATTAGGGTGAAAACATTTTAATTTTCAAACTTTTAATTCCTTTTGAAACATTGCTTGTATGTTTCATGATCAATAAATTCATCCTTAATAGCAAAGGTAATTTCACTATCATACTTAGTCGCCCATTTAGAATGTATTATTTTATTTACTGTGTCATATAAGTGTATGGAAAATGTCACCTACTTTCTACAATTTCAGTTTTAGTAGCCATGCATAAGATACATACCACATTGCTTGACATTTTTTTTCTAACAAGGACATGAAGGATTAAAATAATTTCGATGGATCGTAAAAGATTTTTAATATTTTAGGATATTTTACAAGATTCAAAAGAATGTTAGGATTCCGAAATAAAATGCAATATGAAACAAAATGATACAATCAGTTATAAAATAGTTTGAGTCTAGATTTTCAACAACAATTTAGAAAATGAAAACCAATAAATAAATGTTTTAAATAGTTTTACTTGCTGTTTAATACATTTTCTCAAACCTAGAAAAGTCGATCATTAAATCTAAGGGCGTATTTAGTAAACAGAGTTTGGTTCGATAAACTCAAAAGTGTTGGATCATTTTAGGGGTGGCAGTATTTTCACAAATTCCGGTAACAATTATGGTGGTTCTCTCCTAAGGTCTCGATACCTCTACTTTTTTCCTACTCTCTGACTGTGATGTGGTAGTCGGCTGGAGCGGAGGATTCGATCACGAATATAATTCGTTTCTCGTAATTCTGAAAAACGATGTTTGGCCTTGAGTGTGCAGTGGAAACTGCTTTTCGAAACTTGTTTCCAGAAAATTTGGCACATCTCGTTCTGGATAACTGACTCTTCGGTGCGTCCGGCAGATTAGGATCGCGGCTAACACCGTAATGGCGAGAAAGGTGGTACTAAAGTTCTTTTAGGCCGTATTGTGTATTCAGTAATACGTCGTTCTCGCGTGAGTATAGGATACCTGAATAGTATACTAATGGCACACTCAGGTGGAAATGACATCGTTATGGTACGCAAAAATAAAAGCCTCAGTGTGTGAATTAAGACCGGATGATTTGACGAAAGAAAACGTTATCTCCTTCGACAAAGACCTCTGCTTTATTTGCTTGGGATTTTGGAAGTGAGGCAGCTAGATGAAGTACTGCACTTCCTCACGTTTGATGTTGAGATCCAGGCAAGGTGCTCGATCACCTGATTCACGACTCTCTGAAGAAAAGGATCTTTACCAATCATCTCGGGTCTTGGCATTTTTAGGAAAGGATCTCTTCCATTTGCGAAGATGCAAACTATACCCAGGATAATCCGGCTATAAAGACATTGGAGATTTAGAAGAGTAGTAGAGTAGAACCAAAATGGCAAGCATGTTAGTGCCATATATATTGTTCAACATCAACAAATAAGAAGAGCAAATCCAGTGCTTCAAAGGCGATTCAATCACTTTATGCAATTTACTATGTGTTGATGAACCTTGGAGCTCTTCAATAGACAAATGATAAGCGTATGGAAGGCTCAATCGAAAAATTTCAGGTAATCAATCCAAGCCATCTTCAGATTGTAATATATAATACAGCGTGTTTTTAGAAGCTCATGTCGATCAGCAGATTCTACTGTCAACATGTTACACCTTTTTTCGAATCACGTTATTCGTCAATCTCTTTCCACACAGGTCTAATTGCTCAAACACTTCGGTCGTTCGGAATAGCTGTGCATCTTTTATACAATGTGTTCAGGCAAGTTATTGGCCTGTAGTCTTTTGGGTTGGACAAGTCTTTGGTACAAGTACAGTGTCTCCTATCATCAGCCACTGCAGAATGGGCATCTCCAACTTTGAATATGAGTTTATGGTTTGGGCTAGATACTGGTGTGTAGAAGTAAACTTCTTCCACCGGGAGTTCTTTACACCAGTTGATCCAGTAGAAGAGAATTTCTTTGTGTCCCTTAGTGCTTTCTTCACCTTTTCGACATCGATTGGTGGACATTTCTCCTTAGACGTTATGAGGTTGTCGCATAGCTTCTTGAAGCGGATGATTTTTATTGTCTTCTTTCGAGATGTGTTGAACCTTGTAAATAGCTTTCCACAAAGTCTCGACGTCCTTAGGCTTGGGCAGATTTGGACAGATACAGGGATATCGCTGAAGAGGCGCGATGGTTCAGAGAGAAACTGTTGATTCTCTCTGACCCACCCCTCGCTCCTCTGTATTCTCTTCCTTCCATCAGAATCACCCATATTTATTATAATTATTATTTATTTTCGTATAGGCAGCTATGATACATTGATATTTTGACTTTTTTTATCATTTCTCATTACAAGCTACTCAACCATTTGGTCCGACTTTGAATAACAAACAACATTATATTTGTGTTCTACTTTTTTTATTGATTTGATAATATAAATAATTATGTTCATGCTTGATTTAGTCGCGCTACTATGAAATATGTTGATATTGGGCGTTTGGCACCTACTGGAGTTTCATCGATTTCTACTTCGGTCATTAGGGTAACTTTTCCGCTTTCCATATTGATTTTTGCCCGTCTATTACGACATGTTGTATAGATTCCAGCAAGTGTATTAGCACTCTCCAAAATTGCAAATGCATCACCATCGGATGTTGATATAATAATTTGCTCTTGGGTTGTCATTGGCTGATATACATCTCTGGATATTCTCAATTTGAGTTGTTTATCGGCAGGAAAAATGTATTTTTGAAGTTTGAATATCAGGCGCGGATTTGCGCGGGAAGTAAGTCGAATAAATGGAAGATGTTCAAGTCCATATCCACGGCCGTGAAACGCAGGAAGTCGAGTAGCTGAAACAATGCATCTGGAGCGAGGAGGAGGTGGCATTGAAGAAGAAGGGCTAGACGATTGGGCAGTGGAAGGCCTGGCAGAAGCAGGCCTGGGAGAAGAAGACCTGGACCTGGATCTTTCAGGAGAACAAGTTTCGGCACGAGGAACACCGGGAATAGGTTCGCCATTAGGCAGACACTCAAACTGTGAACATAAATCTGGAACAACAAACAGAGAATTATATTTTTCTGAACAACGTGAGATAAAAGAGAATGAACATTCTCGAAAAGATATCGAAATTGCTTATTTTATAAATCCTCAAAAGATACTATGTTATTCACTTTAATCTTACCCTAAGAAATAATCTCAAGTTATAAAATACCCCTTTTCCAGCACTCGCAAGCTTCTAGCACCAACTACGAATTGTGAAACTACCCCACCCCCCTCTAGCTCTCCCCAGCCTCCAGCACTAAAGACGCAGTGTAAAAATGTCCTGTTCCCAGCTCTCTATAGATTCTAGTACTAACCTTGAACTGAAAACACCCCTCTCTCAGTTCACCCACTAGCCTCAAGCACTTCCCCAAAAGCGTTAAGATACCCCTTTTCAGCCCTCCCTGGCCTAAAGATCTATCCTACAAGTGGCAAAATACTTCTTCTCCGGCTATCTCTTATCTTAAGCACTAACCTCAAATTTCAAAAATATTTCTTTTTCAGCTCTCCCTAGCTTTAAGCACTAATTTGAAACTCTGACAATATCCCTCTTTCAGCTCTTCCTGGCCTTAAAGAGGAACTTTCAAGTGTGAAAATACCCCTATTTTAGCTCCCCTTAGCATTGAGCGCTTACCCTTCAAGAAAAAGAAAAACCTTTTCCGGATGTCTCTAGCCTAAACCACTGACCCCAAAGTGTAAAAATACCCAAATACTACTCTGATGATGAATTTTATCTATTGGAACCGTAGTGAAAATATATTCCACATTGCTTTTGTAATAAAGTTGTTTGAACTTAGTTTTATAGTCCCCTATTTACAATGTCCTCTGAGACCGGGTTGAAAGTAATTTGAGATAAAGGTGATCATATTGAATGACCTGACCTGTCTTCTTCAATTCACTTTATAAGCATAGAAATAACTCTGAACAATACAAATGGGTATAAATGGGAGGGTAAGAATATTATTTCTTAAAACTAACTTTCTAGATATCCGGATGATGAAATAATGCTAAAAATTGTGTATGTATGTAAAAGTAAGCTATTGAACTCTAAAAATCATTGTGGGTAGTTAAGCAATTGTGAATCAACAAATGCCTAATGAATAGGAATACTTTTCGAATATTCTTTTTAGAGCAGACACGTTATGGTTTGCACAAGAATAAATTAACATTAAATTTGTACTCTTTACAGATAAACTAAAATGAAGGTTGGGAAAAAATAGCGATAAGAGCGTTTACTCAGGTGCCTCATTATAGTATATGATACATTCTATATTCCTTATCTTATGAATTATTAAATACGCCTTTAGTTTGTCTTTATTTAGTCCAAGAAATCTAGATCTGGTAACTTGAACCAGGTTTCTTCGGGAGATATCAAGCGATCTTTTTAATCGCACTTCTACAAAAATCTGAATCTATACCATACATTTTTAAATCCATTTACGAATTTTTGTCGAACAATTTTTTCTTGGGCCTCAATTAAGATTTTCAAGTTTTTAGTAAATCACAAGCAATTTGAAAAGATTCCTAAGAATTTTATAGAGTTTCAGAAGATTTCGCGGCGTTGTGATATATTTTAACAAATTTCGATTTAAAGATTAGAAGAGATTTTGATATATATTTGTATTCAGAGTGATTTCAAATTATTTTAATGGATTTCAATAGATTTTAAGGCATTTCAGGGTATTTCTACAAATTTAAATCAGGATTGGATCCGTATTACGGTCAGACCAATGGCCAACTCTACGTTACTACCCCGATTAAGCATACCATCGACGTGCAGGGAAATGCACCAAAGATGCTTTGTACCGAAACCCACCCGATCCTATAGTCGGAAAAATAATCTTCCACCTAGACGCCTGAAAACTAGTTGTCCCCGAGCACTTCAGGGAGAAGATATTGAGCGGATCCCACTCAGAGAGTCAAGCTGAACATTTAGGAGCCGTTAAGACCTTTCAAAAAGCTACGATCAGGTATCGATTGTCCCGGAACCGACCGCGACGTCAAAAACTTTGTTCGGAAATGCGACCTGTGTCCGAGGGGCAAGGTTGAGCAGGCCCCTTCGGCTGGAATAATGAGTCAACGGATCATCGAGCAACACTTGACTGAGGTTACTTTGAAGGTCATGTGGCCTTTTCTGAAAGCAGGATGGGTACCGTTATGTGTTGGTATTCCAGGACCTTTTCAGTAAATGGATCGAGGCTACTTACATTCGAGAGACTAATGACGTTACTATTAAGAGAAATTTTGGAGATCTGATCGCGTTCAGGTGAGGTACTCCGAAAGTCCTACAGGTAGACAACGACAATGAATTTTGCACCAAACTGATGAAGCATATGTGCGTGGAACTGGGAGTCATCCACACGACGGAGCCTGATTACCACGCAGAAGCGAATTCGACGGTATGGGTCAATAGGATACTGAAGTCAATGATTATCGTCTTCAATACTGCAGTAAATAGCACTCTCAAGGTCACCCCAGTATTTCTGAATATTAAAGACAGCTCCCACTCATAGGGAAATGGAGATGGAGGCGGAGAGAGAGAGAGAGATACAGAGGAAATTACTGAACAGTGAGGAACTTAACAGAGATTATCAGTCGTAGTCGAAATATGATAACAGGCGCCGAAGGGAGAGGTCTTTCAGCGAAAGGGAATAAGTACTCAATGAAGTCATCACGTAACAATTCAGGATTGAAGTCGAGCGCGTTCGCCTCAAGGCAGTTTCTTGTGATCAAAACCTAGTCTTATGTTTTCTCCTGAATTATATGTTTTACAGTTACTGGGAGAAAGGCCAAACCCTGGAAAACAAGGCAATCTCTTCCAGTGGAAGAAACTCGATGATTGCGTGCCCCCGCTGCCCTGCATCACTTCTTCTAAGAATGAATACATTTTAAAAGCCTACTGAAGCCTTTTCTCATTTTCGGCTAAAACTAGTTGGCAATTGTCCCAAAAGACATAATCAGCAAAAAACCGGGATGGGTAAGCACCTTTTCGGTGAATGTTATTTCATTATACTGGGTTAGCATTAATTTATGTTAAATATTTCGGTTTTGAAATTTATAGAAACATTACTATACTTATTTATGAAAACCGATTCTAGAATTGTTCTATTATGTGTTCTATTATATGATCGGCTATTCTAGTTTTCAACCTCCGAACAAATTCACCTCTCTCTCTTCAGATGTGACCAATCACACTTCTGTGACCTGTCGTTAGAAGGTGTCTTTTTGAATGGCGAGCTGTGAAAGTGGTTCAAGCTTGTGACCAATCACTCTTCTGTGACCAGTCACTGCACGCTCAGTATTTCGGTTTCCACTGAATAGTTATTCGGGTTTCGAAAAAAAGCATTTGGTAACTCCACATTTTGACCAGTTGAAACTGATTTCGACATATTCATCTGGTATTTTCGCGTTTCAACTAGTTAAAACTGGTTTTAACTCATTTTGGGTATAAACTGTAAAATTTATGTAAAAGTATCCTATTGAGATCTAAGAATCATTGTGGGTAGTTGAACAATTTTGACCCGACAAGTTCCTATCAATAGGTACACTTTTCGAATATCCTTTTTTAGAGCACTCACGTTCTGGTTTCCACCAGAATAAATTCAGATTGAATTTGTACTCACCGCAGATAAACACAATAAAGGCTAAAAAAAATAGCGATAACACGCGATTATTCAGGTGCGCGTCTAAAAAAATCTAAAAATACCAGAAACTTTTGAAACCATTTACGAATGTTGCGGATATCTTTCTGAATGTGTCTGTTCGGATAAGAAAAAAAAGTTTGTTTGAGTCATGTAGACTTATAACCTATTCCCTAATATCCACGTAATTGCGCTGATATGGGGAAAATTATTTTACTGTTAATAAATTTGGTTAATATTTTTTGTTTGAATCTAGACAAAGATTTTTAAGTTTTTAGTAGATAACATGCAATTTCAGAGAATTCCTAAGAATTTTATGGAATTTTAGAAGATTTTGCAGCGTCTTGAGATATTTCAACGGATTTAGTAGGATTTTACATTTTTCCCTAAATTTTAAAGATTTGAAGGGATTTTAATGTATTCAGACATATTTCAAGAGATTTTGGAAAATTTCTAAGAATATCTAAAATTGAGAGGGATTGAGGTGTATTCAGAGTAATTTTAAATTATTTTTAAAGATTTCATAAAATTTCAAGGCATGCCAAAGTATTTCCACAGATTCAAATGAGGATATGATCCGGATAAATCCTCATTCACGAACACCTTAAAAAAGTCTGTAAAGAAATATATATTTTTATTATATGAATATATTTACCTATAGAATAAAGAATAACAGCCAAAGATAGAACCAGGGTAACAGAGATGCTCATTTTTTTAGCGACGAAAAATCTGCTTACTCTTTTAATGAAGAATTTTGTTAACTGTGTAATTAATTATTAGTCTACCGCTTTATTACATGATATTATGTATGATACATAGTGTGTTTCTTATCTTATAAATCATTATACATATATAGCTCGAGCTTATCCTTGTGAGACATTTGAAATCATAAATTAGTTTTTTAAATTATTTGCAAATGTATTTGAATTCTTGCCGAAGGTACCTTGAAAGTTTTGAAAAGGAGAACACAATTTTGTAATCATGAGGGCTTAAAATATTTGCATAATACTCCAAGACTAAGGCCACTACAGCCAAAATAATGTGTTTGTTAAATAAAATTTTGAGTAATTTTTTTATAGGGCTAGACCAATTAGATATCTCTCACTGAGTTTCAGAGTAAAATAAACAAAATTTGGATCAAAAATATTTATTAACAAAAATTATTCCCCAGAAAGAAAAGTGAGGTATGTTATTTTTCACGAAATTTAATTTTTTTGCTTTCATCTTTATTTTGAATGTATGCTTCAATAGCGGAAAAATATTACCTTTCCACTGAACCATATGACAGTCACGTCAATAGTAGTACATTACCAGGAAAATAGGTTGGAAACACCGAAATATCATTGGTTATATTTAGTAACAAATATAATAAGAAAATACGAAAATTCAACTCAAAATGACTGATTTAAACTTAGTAATTGTTTTAAACAAGATTTCGTAGCATAAGTCTTTTTTTTCAATGAATGATACCACTTTTATGAACATCAAAATAATGGTTGTTACTGATAAACAGATCGCAATGCCTTAGTTGGGTGTGCGACAAAATTTCTTTTGATGAGTCAAGCCAAGATTTCACAACATTTACCGTATCCTAAGGGGGTTATTTCATTTCATCAGAATGCTATTCGGTTTGATGGGATCTCTAGAGACCTTCGGAAGGCTCGTGAACAGAGTCATCACATCAGAATTATGACCTACCGTGTTTATCTCTCTCGACGACATAATCGTGGTCACAGAAACCTCCGAGGTATACCTGGTGTTGTTAGATAAGGTCCTTGGTAGAATCGAGGAAGACGGAATGACAGTCAATGCCAAGAAGAGCAAGCTTTGTTGTGCTGAGCTCAGATATTTCGGCTTCATAGTAACTAGAGAGGGACTTAGGACTCAGGACTTCATAGGAAGGAGTCCTTCATCAGGTTCCGATTGCCCTGTCGCAAACCTTGGAGAAGCAGGACGTACCGGTTTTGGCTATAGTGAAGGATGACGAACCGGAGGATGCGAAAACCAGCGACCAATGGTATCAAAAAAGCAGGAATCCAGATAGCTGGAAACCTTGAATTTTTCAAGGTTGTAAGAGATTGTAAGATTGTAAGATTCCTAATCCGGTAGTCGCACCGAGACGCCTAGAATTTGGTTGTGTCTGAGCAGTTGAGGAAGGGGATATGAAAGGAATTCGAATCATGACTCAAGCCAGACATCTAGGTGCCGATAAGATTTACCAAAGGGACGCAGTTAGGTATTACTGGCCCAGAATGTACCATTACGTCACAAACTTTGTTCAGAAATGCAACGTTTCCCAGAAGTGCAAGGTTGAGCAGGCCCTTTTGGCTGGAATTATGGCTCGATGGATCATCAAACAACCCGGTCCTGTGGTTGCTTCCAGGTTCTTATGGCCTTCCCCTATTTTTTCTGTGTAGCTCAACAGAATATTTTCGGTTATTCCGGGTTATTTAAGATAAAAAAAACGTTAGCCTAAGTTCAGTGCAGCCTCCTGTTATTCTTGTCGTGAGTTCTGCATCATCTCGCTTTATTCTTTCTGTAACTTGACAGCTCCTGCGCAGCTGTTATATCTTACAAGAGTCGCTTGTCCACAGTGCAATTAGTCAATTTCCGGAGGAACGCCAGGCGCCGTTTCTTGTCTGGTCTGGTGTATTCAGTAACTTAGCTTGCGTCAATATCGGATAATAAAACAAATTATTTGATGATTATAACTAGATTAAACCTTATGGCTAATATCCATTAGAGATATCGATCCTGCTGGTCAGAATCGAGTACATGACTCAGCCCTCAAAATACTTTCAATTGCCCCTGTCACTGCTGTGGTCTTGCCGCCTGGAAAAGTCAAGGCGATTTGTAGTGTGATTTAACAAGCACAGCCAAAAGTGGCCGTGCAGATGCAAGAACTCATGAGAAACATTTTCAAGAAATTCGAAACTAACCAACTATCAACAGCAAGCTGCGCTTTAAACTACCCTCAAGTTCCACGGGTTGTCTACCAAGTCAAAAGAGGATCTTTCTTCGATTCTAGAGTTGGTTGCCCAAGCAACTTGATGCTTTATTTGCCAAAAGTCACCTGCCTTATGTTCATTGTACTTCAAATTCGCATCATTCAATCCAATGGTGACACCTATCTTTAGTGCCAAGCTCAGCAGACAGTTGGTGAGGGATGTGATAATCGAGTAGAAAAAAGCAGGATACTTCGCAACAACCAATTCCGTCTGGCCAGAGAATGATAACAACCTAACTTCAATGTCAGGCTATGACGCCTTGTGTGGTGGATTTTTAACAGAAACGGAGATATCGCTTAAAAGGCGCGATCTGTCAGCGAGCAACTTCTAACTTCTTTTAGGATTACTTGATTGCACGTTATTATAGTATGTTGGAAAGTTCTTTTAATTCAATTTAGGAATATAATGACAATTAAATTTTTCATTGTGAATTGTTTTTTTTGTTGTTAAAAATCAAAACTCGAATATATTTCTTGAAACAAACCTACTTTTAATTTTTCTTTTCGTTTTTCGAAGCCAGCTTTTTTTGCATTTTTTGGAATCATTCAGAAAAGAAGTAGGATGAAAATAATTTTGTGGTCCAATTGAGATTTTTACGCTTGAGGGGATTGCATTCAACTTAAGCAGCGCCCAGGAACAAATATTGTTAGGCTTTATTTGTCTCTAAGCTTACATTTACTATCTTAAGATTATTTTTTGTGCGTATGTATATTATATGATCATAAAGAGGTACCCTAGAACGTTAGCATCTCAGGTTGATTACGAAATTATTTCAAGCCCACTTCTTCTTCTGATTGACTTTGAAGAGTGTAAAGAAATATATTTTTTTTTCAAAGAAGAAAAAAGATGTTAGTAGGGTTTTCGTAAAAGAAATCAATTTTTATATTGAAAAAAAAAACATCATCGAAAAAAACTGTTATGATTGTCTCAAAGTACATAAAAAGAACTTTTCAAAACACTATAATAAAAAAAGTTACACTAACTTGGAGGTGCAGAAGCACCGGAAAAAGTGAACACTTCAGGCACGTGTATATTGACATCCGGTTTATAAATGGACTTATAGTTGTGAAAACTTTCTATAATACAAAAGTAAGTAAGAAAAAGCTACATTTGTGAATTTCAACGGTAACGATAACGAGTCACTTTTTTCATGATGTAACTGTAACGGTAACAATTTCTTTTCAAAAAGCATATTACCCATCTCGGGAAATAATACAGGTAAATTATTATGAACCTATGATAATTTTGCTCCTAAAATAATTTCATGAGGAAACTTGAATTTTTTTTTTTTCATGTGAAAATTATTGCTGATGGTATTTTTAGAAGATTTGAGTTGGGAGAACCATAATCAATTTTTTTTTATTATTATTTCCAATTACAAGTTACTTTCAACATTTGGATTCGGCCTTGAATCCCAAACAATTTTATAATTGGATTTTGCATGTTTTCACTTAATTAATAGTGTAAAGGATTACGGTCTACATTTCCTACTCATCATTTCTACACACTTCTACATTTCCTAGCCGCTTTATTCGGAAAAATGTTTTAATCGGGCGTTTGGTACCTACAGGAGTTGCATTGATTTCTTCGTTGGTTAATGGGGTAATTTTACCACTTTTCATGTTGATTTTCACTCGTTTGGTACGCTGTATATATATTCCAGCAAGAACATCTGTGCTATCCAATATTGCAAACGCGTCACCATCGGACGTTGACAGAACAATTTGTTCTTGAGTTATCATAGGCTCAAATTTTTCCGGGGGTGTTCTCATGTTAAGGTTCTTATCGCCAGGAAAAGTGTATCTTTCAAGTTTGAATGTCCAGCGTGGATTCCTTTTGGGAGTAAGCCGAATAAATGGTAGTTGATCAAGACTACTTCCATGTCCATTAGAAGAAGGAAGCACGGTCGGTGGAACCCTGCTCCTGGTAGAAGAAGGAGGCCTTGAACAAGAAGGCTGCGAGAAAGACGTTTTAGGTGGAGAACGATGTCTGGTATGATGCAATTCGGAAACAGGAAACTCGGCAGGAGGAGATCCGGCCAGATCGAGTTCGGAAATAAACCAATCAGGATCATAGTCGTCAGGAGGAAGGCCCATATAATGAAATTCAGAAGGACCAAGCTCGGCAGAAGAAAACGCGGCGGGAGATCTGGACCTTGACCTTTCAGGAGAAAAAGTTCTAGGACGAGGAACACCAGGAATAGGTGCGCCATTAGGTAAGCACTCAAATTGCAAACTTAACTCTGCAACAAGAAATAGATAATTATATTTTTTTAAAGTATCAGAGATAAGGCATAATTCGAATTCCTGAAAATAAATCCTAATTCCCGGAATCAGTCACACAAAAGAAACGGGTATTCTTCACTCCGGTCTGAGAATCAATTGAAACTTATTATCATACATACCAAAAGTCAAACTTCAATTAAATTTTTGTTCTTTTTTATCATTGTGTATATTAGATAAATTGTTGCTGATATCAGCTTTCGCCGTGAAGACCAAAAACAGCAGAAATGTATGTCAAACTAATTAATGGATGGTTCTTCTGAATGCTTATGTTCACCTGGTTAAATACAGAAGGTGTCTTTAAAGTTAATGTCTCATAATAATAATCACGCTTAGCTTGAATCCAATTTCACTGAAAAGATGCCTGCCTATCCCGGTTTTTTCTTATTCTTTCTCAAGAATAACTCCCAAATATTTCAAGCTAAAAATAAGAAAACCCGTAATGCTAACATTCTGGGTCCAATTTTCTTAGAAGATATGGCTTTTCAAAGCGATTTTTAAGTGAAAATTCTGTGTGAAATTTCATATTTTTTTATATCATATATCGCGCCTCATAAATTTGCATTGTTATACCAAACATTTATTAGTGCACGTAAGACAGTCTAATTTTGATAATTTTTGAAATACAATCAAACTTGAAAATAGCAGGGTCGGAGTTAGTCATTTCGAGAATTGACGCCGCGCCGCGGGTATGGATAAGATCGGCTGCGGGAGGATGTGCGGTGTTCACTCAACAAACCAGGAGCGTTGCAGTAAGGTGCTGCACCCTAACAACCTACCTGTTTACCTGCGTCATGACGTTGCGACAGTTCACTCGAAGCTTCATTCAAAAACGTGATACTAGGGTTTGATATTAATTATTTATTATAAGATTTCTTGTTAATATTTTATTCAAATTTCAATTTTTTCTGAATAGTTCCAAATTGGAGGCACTGTAGTATATAGGCAACAGGGGTGTTCGACAAAGAAAACAAAGAAGGAGTAAAGGATAGACAGAGAGAGAAAGAGAGAGTCTGTCGGTAGTCCATATTCCTAATCTCATTAGTTATTATATATATGCCTTTAGTTTGTTTTTGTGAGATATTTATATTTCGTGAATCAGTCAAAGTAATTAAGATTTGGTTACCTCAACCAGGCTTAGTTTAGACAGATAAAGCGATCTTTTCAATCGAGCGTATGCAAAAATGTTAATATATATCAAAAATATTTAAAACAATTTGCAAATGCCGCGGACATCTTTCTGATGTCCGATACGATTTTTAAAAGAATTGTTTGGATCATGTAGACCTGAAAACTATTTCGTAATATCCTCGTAAATAGAGCTATCATAAAAAAAGGATTATTCATTAAGAAATATGTTGAAAAAATTTTTCTCGGGCCTTGATAGAGATTTTCAGGTTCTCAATGGATAACAAGCAATTTCATAGAATCGTATAGGATTTTAATACCATCTCAAACTATTGTGCAGTATTTTGAGATATTTCCGCTGACTTCAGAGTATTGAAAAACTTTCTCTGAATTTGAAATATTTGAAGGGATAGCATTATATTTAATGGACTTCTACAGATTTTAATGTGAAAAAACCTTGAAATTTCAGTAAAAGAAATACATGATATTATTATATTTACCAATAGAATTAAGAATAATTGCCAAGGATAGAACCGCAGTAAAAAGTATCCTCATTTTTTTTAACTAAGGTACAACTGATTACTCTTTTAGAACTGAAATTGGGTGAATGTGTGCCTAGTGATTAGTCTGGTGTTTTTCAGCATCACGTGATTCATCATATATACAATAATTCTTATCACATGATTTATATATACCTAGAGTTTGTCCTTGTTAGAGATTTCGATTTCATAAATCAATTTTAAAACCAATCAAAAATGTAGTTGATATCTTGTTGAAGGGATCTTGTAAGTTTCTGAAGAAACAATTTTTTATCAGACTCATGTAGACTCAAATATCTTCCAACAGGTGTCATAGAGTAAAATAAATAAAACTTTGCTCAAAAATATTTATTTTTCAAAAACCTGTGCCCGACCAAAAAAAGTGAGTTATGTCACTTTTTATGAAGATGAATTGATAAACTTTTACATATATTTCAAATGCGTGATTCAACTGCGGAAAGATATTTATTTTTCTACTGAACCATATGACAAATTAGATCGTTGTTTTCAACATGATTTCGTTCAAAAAATTTTTTCGAAGAATAATACCACTTTAATAAAACTTTAGGTAATTTTGATTACTGAAGAATTAAGGTTTTCTGAATTAATTTCGTAGAGAAACATTCAATTAGGTATCTGAGTAGAAAAAAATTCTTTTCATGTGAGAATCTCTGCTGCGTTCATTTTTTAAATATTATTGGTCACTGAAAATAAGAAATACTTAATATTCATAATTTTGTGTTATTTCTAATCACATTCCAAAAACTTTAAGGGGAATTCAATGAAATGTATTAAATGCAAATGAATTAAGAAGAATTAAAAAATGTTAACAAATTCATCTAATTCATTAAATTTGGAATAAATTGAGATAAATATAATGGGCTGGAAATGAATTTGACGAAACACCTAAGAATTCAAGATGAGTTTTAAATTGATTCAAATAAATTGAAAACAATGTTGAGAATCCAAAATATTCCAATGATTTCAGTAAAATTACGGCGAATTCAAAAAAATTCAAGGGAATTCAAAATAATTCGATAAAATGTACAGCAAATTGAGGTGAATTGAAAATAATTCAATTGTGTAGACTGTTATGATTTCAGTTTTATTTTCTGCTCTACTTGAACATTCCTTTAATTTTGGAAGGAAACTTTTGCAACAATGGAATTGATGCAGTTTTTAATTGACCCCGAAGCCGAACTAGTCCAGCTTCATCGATGATTGGATGCAGTGATAATAGTCAACTTTGGGGTTTTAACTCTTGATTTGTAGTTCTCGAAGTTCCTTCACGTTCATATCTAATGTTTCCTCTTGTAGAATATCTTTTAAATTGGAATTTCATTTTCTCAGATTGAGACGTCCAGATTGTAGAATCGGAGTAATATCTCTCTTGAATTTTACAGCCTCTTCCACTGTTGAAGATCCAGTAAGCAAATCATCTACATAGAAGTCGCGATTTTCCTGATGATGTTTTGCCTGTTGTGTCTACGAATACTCGCACCTTTGTTGTTGTTTGAGATTCTTTCTGACTGCTTTATGTGGTACACAGCTTCTGCTTTGAATACTCTAACTTTTCATGATTTCTCTCATATGCTGCAACTCTTTGTATATCTCTTGAAATTTATTATATTCTTTTAAATTAGAATCTTTAGCAAATTTTCTTTCCATTAAGTATAAAAGCTTTAATGCTTTCTCTCTTGATTCACCAAGCTCTGCTGGGTTTTCCCGGAATGGCGATTCTACTTCAAATTGACCATTCGCATCCTTTTTGCATGTATCCTGTAAAATTTTTCTGTAGGCAAGCTCTTCTTTGGATAATGGATGACTTTCTTGATATTCTTCTATTTTCTCAAATCTTTATAATTGCTCCTCTAAATTGATGTCTCGAACTAGTCCATAGAAGGTCGTTTGATTTTGTTGTTTATTGACAGTTGGTGATGTTCCTATTATTATCAAATCAATTGTTTTGTGGTGTATGATGGGCCAATTTATGCCTATGCTTATTTGGTTTGGATCAATAAGATGCCAAAAAATGCCAGCGCCTGATAGAATGTCGATCTTTTCGGAATTTGCGAAATTAGGATCCGCGAGCTTGATATCATTTGGAACAGTTGATGATGAAACATTGTTTCATTATCAACTATAGTTTTTTCTATACCACCCACTGAATTGTAAGATTGAATTATAGGCAAGTTGAGCCTTTCGAATTATTCGCGGTTTATCATGTTTGGTTGTGTGCCATTATTTAAAAGTGCCCTAGCTTTGTGTAAAGTTCGGTTTCTATCTTGTACATCAATCAAAGCTGTAGATAGTAAGTTTTTTAGAGCGCAATTGGTGACGTATGCATTTAATGCTTGACTTCTTGGATTGATACCTTTGGTATCAGACGTGCTACCTAGATCCCGATATTTGCTATTTGGCTTAGACATGCCACTTACATTCGTAGATACTGATTCTTGTTTTTCTGATTTCGCTCTTCGGCTCAGATCATCTTGATGTAACTTGGATTAACTAAATAACATCAAAATAAATGGATTATGAGTGAATTTCTCTGGATTATAAGTGGATTACTCTGGATTACATGTTACTTACTTGGATCAACTAAAAAACATCGAATTACCGGATTATCAGTGACTTACATTTTAATTACTTGTATTACCTAAATTACATCGGATTACATGGATTATAAGTGGATTACATTTTGGTTACTTGGATTACCTCAATAACATCGGATTACATGGATTATAAGGGGATTACATGTTACTTACTTGGATTAACTAAATAACATCGAATTAGCGGATTATTAGTGAATTACATTTTGATTACTTGGATTACCTACATTACATCGGATTACATGGATTATAAGTGGATTACATGATAGTTACTTGGATTACCTCAATAACATCGGATTACCGGATTATTAGTGGATTACATGTTAATTACTTGGATTAACTAAATTACATATAATTACATGGATTATAAGTGGATTAGATGTTACTTACTTGGATTAACTAAATAACATCAAAATAAATGGATTATGAGTGAATTTCTCTGGATTATAAGTGGATTACTCTGGATTCCAGGTTGATTACTTGGATTACCTAAATAACATCGAATTACCGGATTATTAGTGAATTACATGCTAATTACTTGGATTACCTAAATTACGTCGGATTACATGGATTATAAGTGGATTACATGTTAATTACTTGGATTACCTAAATTACGTCGGATTACATGGATTATAAGTGGATTACATGTTAGTTACTTGGATTACCTCAATAACATCAGATTAAATGGATTATAAGTGGATTTCTCTAGATCATAAGTGGATGACTCTAGATTCTATTCAGATTACTTGGATTACCCACATTATTTCTATATACATGGATTGTAAGTATATTACATGTTAATTACTTGGAATACCTGAATACAATTGAAATACATGGATTATACGTGTATTTCCCTGTATTATGAGTGAGTTACTCTGAATTCCATGCTGATTATTTAGATTACCGAAATAATAAGCATTACATGTATTATGAGTGGATTACTTACTATTACGTGGATTACATAAATAACATCAGATTACATGGATTATAAGTGGATTACATTTTAATTACTTGGATTACTGAAATAACATCGAATTACCGGATTATTAGTGGATTACATGTTAATTAATGGATTACCTAAACTAGTTTGGATTACATGGATTTCACGCGGATTATATGTTAGTTACTTTGAATACCTAAACAAAATCGAAATACATGGAGTATAAGTCGATTTCTCTGGATCATAAGTGGATTACTCTAGATTCCATGTTGATTACTTGGATCAATTAAATTACATATGATTACATGAATTACATGCTAATTACTTGTAATACCTAAATAACATGGCAATGCCTGGATTATATGCGGATTTCCCTGGATTATGAGTGGATAACTCTGAATTCCATGTTGATTATTTGTATTACCTAAATAGCACGGATTACATGGATTATAAATGGATTACTTGTTATTACGTGGATTGCCTAAAGAACATCGGATTACATGGATTATAAGTGGAAATCATGTTAATTACTTGGTTTACCTAAATAACATCGAAATACATGGATTATAAGTGGATTTCTCTGGATTATGAGAGAATAACTCTGAATTCCATGTTGATTACTTGTATTACCTAAATAACATCGAATTACCGGATTATGAGTGGAATTCATCTTAATTACTTGAATTACCTAAATTACATCGAAATACATGGATTACATGTTAGTTACTTGGAATACCTAAATAACATCGAAATACATAGAATATAAGTCGATTTCTCTGGATCATTAGTGGATTACTCTAGATTTCATGCTGATTACTTGGATCACCTAAATTACATCGAATTACATGGATTATAAGTAGATGACAAGCTAATTACTGGGAATACCTAAATATCAACACAATTCATGAATTATAGGTGGATTTCTCTGGATTATGAGTAGATAACTCTGAATTCCATGTTGATTACTTGTATTACCTAAATAACACGGATTGCATGGATTATAAATGGATTACTTGTTATTACGTGGATTACCTGAATAACATCGAAATACATTAATTATAAGTGGATTTCTGTGGATTATAAGTGGATTACTCTGGATTCCATGTTGATTACTTGGATTACCTAAATAACATCGAATTACCAGATTATTAGTGGAATTCATGTTAATTACTTGAATTACTCCGGATTACATTAGATTAAGCGAATTATCGTGGATTACATAGTTGCTTCTTCTATGCCAGATCCGTTCCAAATTAGAGAGGCGACAAAATATTTTGTTGTCTGGAAAAAATTAGGCAAAAAAATCTTCGGTTATCACAAAATAGCTCGGTTATTAGAACTGGTAATCCAGTGTAATCCAGTGTAATCCACTGGTCATTTAAGTCTCATTGAGAAAATCCTAATACTCCATTATAATCCATTTGTAATCCAGAGTAATCCAGTTCAAAGTGTAGTAATCGGGTTCTAATCCAGGGCAGCATACTTGTAATCCGAAGTAATCCATATTAATCTACTTGTAATCCAGATGATTCGGAGTAATTCGGATAAGGTAATCCACTTGTAATCCAGAGTAATTTATCTATAATACAGAATAATGAACTGGTAATCCAGATAATTTGAAGTAATTATTCAGGCAATTCAAGTAATTAGCTTGTAATCTAGTGTATTCCAGGTAATGTGGAGTAACTCCCATAGGTAATCCAAATAGTCTCAAACTGTTTTTTGTTTTTAATTTGCTGTTTGTTTTCAAACATTAATTTTATTTGTTGAAAATCTATGTTTTTTTTTGAAAATTCAACTATTTGATTTAAAAATAATATACTTTGGAGGTAATTCATATCATTAAAAATAATAATAATTTTTTCAAACAATTAATTTTGCTATAGTCAATTAAATATTAACTAACTCCAAGTGAAAAGTGAACAAAATGTGAAATTTTTTTGAAAAAACTGCGACATTCGTTCTCGATTCGAAGAGAAAATTGCTAAAAACAATCAAAAACTGTTTAAACAATTTATGTAAACATCTGATCATCAGTACAAAGAAGTGGTTCACGCATCAGAAACAATAAGCATTAGAGAAACCGAAAAAAATCATAATTAGTGCTAAAAACTCGCAAAACCCATTTTTTCACTTAAAACTCCGATTTATTTGCTGATCAGGTGGACACCTGATGAGCCCAATTTTACAGTATTGATTCCACTTACAGATAAAAAACTTTTCATCCAGTGGCCTGGAGAAAATGATGTCTACTTTCCATATGAGATCGATAAGGACTCCGCTTTTTTTTTGCTGATGGGGTGGACACCTGATGAGTACAATTTGGATCAGTATTGATTTCACTTACAGATAAAATACTTTTTATCCAGCGGCCTGGAGGCAATGATGTCTGTTTTCCATATGAGGTCGATAAAAACTTCGCTTTTTTTGCTGATGAGGTGGACACCTGACTAGTACAATTTTGATCAGTATTTATTCCACTCACAGATAAAACACTTTTCATCCAGTGGCTTGGAGACAATTATGTCTGCTTTCCATATGAAATCGATAAAAACTATGCTTTTTTTTGCTGATCAGGTGGACACCTGATGAGTACAATTTTGATCAGTATTGATTCCACTTACAGATAAAACACTTTTCATGCAGCGGCCTGGAGGCAATGATGTCTGTTTTCCACATGAGATCGATAAGAACTCTGCTTTTTTTCTGATGAGGTGGACACCTGAATAGTACAATTTTGATCAGTATTGATTCCACTTACAGATAAAACACTTTTCATGCAGCGGCCTAGAGACAATGATGTCTACTTTCCATATGAGATCGATAAGGACTCCGCTTTTTTTTATGATGAGGTGGACACCTGATGAGTACAATTTGGATCAGTATTGATTCCACTTACAGATAAAACACTTTTCATTCAGCGGCCTGGAGACAATGATGTCTGCTTTCCATATGAGATCGATAAGAACTCCGCTTTTTTTCTGATGAGGTAAACACCTGATAAGTACAATTTTGATCAGTAATTCCAATCACAGATAAAACACTTTTCATTCAGCGGCCTGGAGACAATGATGTCTGCTTTCCATATGAGATCGATAAGAACTCCGATTTTTTTGCTGATGAGGTGGACACCTGACTAGTACAATTTTGATCAGTATTGATTCCACTTACAGATAAAACACTTTTCATGCAGCGGCCTGGAGACAATGATGTCTGTTTTCCATATGAGGTCGATAAAAACTCCCCTTTTTGTTGCTGACGAGGTAAACATCTTATGAGTACAATTTTGATCAGCATTGATTCCACTTACAGATAAAATACTTTCCATCCAGCGGTCTAGGGACAATGATGTCTGTTTTCCATATGAGATCGATAAACCTTCCGCTGTTTTTTTGTGCTGATGAGGTGGACACCTGACAAGTACAATTTTTATCAGTTTTCATTCAACGGAATGATTTCTTTTCCGAACCTCTAAAAGCTTTTGATCAATCTAAGTAATCTTTCAGAACAGTTGCCGGACATACAGTCAAATCTTCTGTATAAAATGAAATTCCAAGCGTAGGCACTCTTTTTAAACTCTGCAAAGAGAAACGTTAGTATATTTTTTATTAAGAATTACAATGGATCAATATGACGACTTTTACAAAAGAGCATAATGTCCATTGTTTCTCCAAGAATCAATCTCTTCTTGAGGGCCACCTTGATAAAATCGCGATTGCCTATTGAACGTTAATGAAAGATGAATGTAAGGTTTGAAATAAATGGGTTTCGATTCAAAAATTGAAAGACATACTGAAAACCATGCCCGAGCTAGCCAGTGTGGTACAACTAAGATTCCTCTAGATTTTTCGAATTTTATTTCCTCTGATGTACCTAGTGTAATCGAAAAAGGAGGCAACCCGTAAAAGATATATGGTTGCCATTTTATGGTGAGTGCGTTAGCGGCAATTGCTCCTGGATCCTTTTTCCATAGATATCTTTCTGACATTTAGAGTGTTCTCCTTGCGAAAAGATCCATCTCTGGATTGCCAAAAACATGAACAATAGTTTGGAAAGCTTTTTTCGATAAAGTATATTTCATCTTCGGCTTCAGCCTTCAGGATTCAAGGTATGCTATTTCGTTGTTGTGAATAATTAACTTTGACCCGTTTTTGCATTTTCTAATTTAAAATGTTCGAGTTTAATAAACTGATTAAGGTCTTTTTGATTTAGGATCATACGATATGATCCATCTGGCATTAGAGAGCTAGGTAGATTCTAGATAGAAATTGTCTGGGGTAGGCTGTATTCTGTTTTATGAACCCTTGGCCTATTAATTCTTTTAATTTTTCGGACAACCAAGACCATTCTTCTGGAGTCCAATAAGGCTTCGAAGGTGGTTTTTTATAATGTTTTAAACAACCTGCTGGAATGCTTACTGATAAATCTAATAAAGCCTTTTCGCTAGGTGTCCTTAATTTTGCTGCATTTTTTAGCGATTTCCTTGCTGTTCCTGGTTCTGAGATGATTTCTGCTCATTCAAGGTCGATTTGTTCTCCTGATACGCAGAACAACGTTATGCTTCCTTCCAGTTTTTTAATCATGTCTTCAATTTGCAATGTTTGCTGGTTACCTCCAGAGTTTTTACCGCTTCAACTCTTTTGTCTAAGTGTTTTTTCCAAAAGACAGAAGTGTCCGCTTGAAATTCTCTATGACTGGTAACTTTTCTTTATTATTCATTTTTATGTTCATTGAAATCAGATATATGAGAGCTGCTGAACTCGCAACTATTCTTCCTTGATTTTCCGAGATTCTAGTATCTATTTTAATCCCAGCTTCAATTTTTTTAGAGCTGCTTCAGGTTCAGAATTTATTTCTGGAGGTTTAAGAAACGAAACAGTTTTTGGAAGACAATATTTTTTTAATAAAGACTGTCGTTCCTCTTTTGGGAATCCTTTCCTGACTACTTCCTCCAACCGTTTCGCCAGGTCACCCTGCCGGAAATCTAGATTATTTTTAGATACTTTCTAGACTCAGCTCTTCCAGCGAGACCCTACCGAAAATTTAGATCATTTCTGGATACTTTCTAGACTCAGCACGTCTAGCGAACGTCTAGGGCAATTTTGTGACGGTTGCCTTGTCAAGGGTTCGTCTAGAGTTCATCTAGCGGCGTCTAGTAAGTTTTACCTGCGACCCTTTTGAGTCTAGCATTCGTCTAGTATCATCTAGAAAGGGGTCAATTCTAGATGATGTGCTCCTAGATAATCTCATCTAGAAATCGTCTAGATTTCCGGTAGGGAAGTCTAGGACAATCTTATGGCAGTCGCCTTGTCTAGGGTTCGTCTAGAGTTCATCTTGTTGTCTCTAGTAAGTTTTACCTGCGACCCTTTTGAGTCTAGCATTCGTCTAGTATCACCTAGAAGGGGGTCAATTTCAGATGATGTGCTCCTAGACAATCTTATCTAGAAATTATCTAGATTGTCCATAGGGCGGAGTAGATTGCTGGTGCGAAAATCTTGTATGGTGCAAATTGCACTCCAATGACTTTAAGGACCTCTGCACCCTAGGTTCTCTTCTTTTTCCATTTCGGCTGGTAAAACAGGCAGGATAGACCCTGTTCGGTTTTGGGACACAGATTGAGATTGAATACCAACCGCAAGAGGTAGATAATTCGGTGGATCTGTTTGCTGTTCAGATGGATCATCAGGAGTTTTCTTGCTTCCCTTTTTATGTTCAGAATCAGGATCAGTATCAGCACAGATGCTGTTCTCTTTTTCTACTACTGGTCAGAGAATTAGGGATAAATAAATCTGATAACATGATAAGAACCAGACGCCTAGCAGAAGTGCTGTTCTTTTATTTCAAGACTGATCACAAAAGGTGGAATGGACAGAGAAAGAAAAAAATATGAGAAACAGACTAACAGAGGTTGCATCGGTTGCCGACCGAGTATTGTGTAATTCGCTCGCTCTTTGTTGGTTGCAAAATCTTTATTTGTTAAAAAATTAGTGTTTTTGGTTTAGAATTGGTCTATTTTAGTTCAAAATTAAATTACGTTATCAAAAATGATTATTTTTTTGAAATATTTTTAAAATGTTACAAGATCAAAATTCTCGTCATTAAATATTCATGGTCAGGAAAATGAAAAATTGTACAGTATAAAGTCAGGGAATTTGTAAATGAAGTATTGCGGACGGGAGGGGAGTGAGGGTGAAAGTGGGAGAAGAGGGGAAGTAGATAAACAGAAGTGGGGAAGGGGAAGTAGATGAGGGACGTCAGAATTAGTGGGAGAGGGAAAGTACGAGCAGTGATTGCACTAGTGAAGGAGTGTGGAGTGGAAGATAGTGGAAGTTAGAGGAGGGGAAGGAGATGTAGTAGCGGACGTAGGGTAGGGTTCAGTTGTGAAAAACACAATAGAGAAGTAGAGGAAGGGGAAGTAGTAAAGAGGTGGGGAAGTAATGAGAGGGAAGGAGGCCATAAGATAGGGTCGGAGAGGACAGGATAAGATGAAAATTATTAATAAGAGTGGGATAATACGAGGGGGAGGGGCGTCAGGTAGGAGAAGTGAAAGAGGGAAAGTACGAGCAGTAGTTGCACTGGTCGAGGAGTGTGGGGTAAAAGAAAGTGGAAGTTAGTGGAGGGGAAGGAGGTGTAGTAGCGGACGTAATGAGAAGGTAGGAGACAAACAAATAGGATAGGATAGGATAGTATGGGATGAAAACCAGTAGTAAGAGGTGCATAATGCAAGGGGAAGGGGCGACAGGCAGGAGAAGTGGGAGAGGGAAAGTACTAGCAGTGGTTGCACTAGTGGAGGAGTGTGGAGTGAAAGAGAGTGGAAGTTAGTCAAGGGGCAGGAGATGTAGTATCGGACATAGGGGTGGGTTCAGCTGTGGATAATGCGATATTGAAGTAGGGGGAGGCGAAGTAGTAGAAAAGTGGGGAAGTAGTGAGAGGTTAGGAGATGATAAAATTGGATGGGATAGGGTAAAAACCAGTGGTAAGAGAGGGATAATGCGAGAGAGAGAGGCGTCAGGTAAGAGAAGTGTAAGAGAGAAAGTGCAAGCAGCAGCACTAGTGGAGAAGTGTGGAGCGAGAGAGAGTGGAAGCTAGTGGAAAGGAAGAAGGTGTAGTAGCAGACGAAGGGGAGGGTTCAGTTATGAAAAACACGATAGTGAAGCAGCAGGAGGGGAAGGAGTAGAGAGGTGGGGGAGTAATGATTGGTAAAGGGGCAATAAGATAGGGTCAAAGAGGGCAGGATAGGATGCAAACAAATAGTAAGAAAGGGATAATGCAAGTGATATGGGCAACAGGTAGGAGAGTGGGAGAGGGAGAGTACGAGTAGTGGTTGCACTAGTGGAGTAGTGTGGAGTTGAAGAGAGTGGAAGTTATTGGAGGGCAAGGAGGTGTAGTAGCGGACGTAGGGGAGGGTTCGGCTGTGAAATACACGATAGTGAAGTAGAGGGAGGGGAGGTAGTGGAGAGTCGGGGAGGTAATGAGAGGGAATGGGCAATAGGAAAGGGTCGGATATGACAGAATATGATGAAAATCAGTGGTAAGAAAGGAATAACGCGAGAGAGGGACGTCAGGTAAGAGAAGTGGAAGAGAAAAAGCACAAGCAGTAGCTGCACTAGTGGAGAAGTGTGGAGTGGAAGTTACTGGAGGGAAGGAGTTGTAGTAGCGGACGTAGGGAAGGGTTCAGCTGTGGAAAGCACGATAGTGAACTAGGAGGAGGGGAAGTAGTAGAGAGGTGGGGACGTAATGAGAGAAAAGGGGACCATAAAATAGGGTCGCATATGACAGGATAGGATGAAAAGCAGTCGTCAGAGAGGGATAATGCAAAAGAGAGGGGCGTCAGTCAAGATTAGTGGAAGAGAGAAAGTACGAGCAGTAGTTGCACTAGTGAAGGATTGTGGAATGGAAGAAAGTAGAAGTTAGTGGAGGGGCAGGAGGTGTAGTAGCGAAAATAGGGGAGGGTTCAGCTGCGTAAAACGCGATAGTGAAGTAGGGGAAGGGGAAGTAGTACAGAAGTGGGGAAGTAATGGGAGGGTAGGAGACGATAAAATTGGATAGGATAGGATGAAAACCAGTGTAGGAGAGGGATAATGCAAGGGAAAGGGGCGACATGTAGGAAAAGTAGGAGAGGAGAAGTACGAGCAGTAGTTGCACAATTAGAGGAGTGTCGGGTGAAAGAGTGTGGTAGTGATTGGAGGGGAAGGACGTGTAGTAGTGGATGTAGGGGAGGGTTCAGCTGTGGAAAACACGATGGTAAAGTAGAAGAAGGGCAAATAGTAAAGATCTTGGGAAGTAATGAGAGGGTAGGAGACGATCAAATAGGATCGCATAGGATAGGATAAGATGAAAATCAGTAGTAAGAAAGGGTAATGCGAGTGGGAGGGGGTGATTTGGGATAAATTTACTACAACCACCAAATGTTCTGAGTAGAATAGAAGCATAAGATTCGAAAAATTTTAATATCACAAATTTTTTTTGCTAGTCGCGTGCTTTCAATTCGCATTTCAGGTCGAGCTTCTAATTCCTCCGTGGAAACACAGGACGATCCCATTTGTCGAAGCGGATAATAGGTTTCTCGCTACCTAATAGCACACCCTCGAGCTTCGTCGAAGTACCTACCATTCTCTTTGTTACACCTCATCCCCCCACTCACTATAATTTCCGGTTTCGAGCGACTGATCTGAATTCTGAAATTGTATCTTATTCGTGTTTTTATGTAGAGAGGATTAACTTGGGATAGGGATTAAAATATAGGCTTCTTTCTTTGAATTTAGAATATTGATGTTATTTTGTCGACCAGTGTAATTAATTAATCTCTTATGTTAAATTGTGCCAAATACCTGGTCTAACAATTTTTGGAGAAATGAAAAAAAATGTACCCCGGCCCGGGTTTGAACTCGGGACACCACTATCGAGTCGAGCGTTAACCAATGGAACTTTTAACCGAATAATTGACATTTCAACCACGAAGATTCTATCAGAAAAAGATAGGTTTTCTCAAAAATACATGAATTTTCAATAAAGTAGTAGAATTTTTAAATAAAAAAGACAAATTTTCAACGACGTAGTTAAAAGCTGAACTGAAAAAGATAAATTTTATACCTAAAATCATTTTTTTGATTGAAGACAACAAAAATAGACAAATTTTCAAACAATAAGTTGCATCTGGAATGATTTATCTTGAAAAAAATGTAATAAAAGATTTCTACTTCTAACCTGGTAGTTATTTAAATAATTTTTTTTATGAAGAAAAACATTGTTTTCAAATTTGTTTTCACTGTCAAATTTCTCAATAATAAAATTCTCGATGAATAAAATTTTCGAATAAAAAATCCTCGAATTTGAAAATTCCCGACAAAAAATTGCCGAATTATAAAATATACGCAACAGAAAATGACCGAATTTGAAAATTCAAACATTTTTGTTTATTAATATTATTTATTTATTAGAAATATAAAAATCAAACATTTTTATTTAAAAAATTATTTTTAATGTTTCTAAAATTATTGTTTGAATTTAAAATAACAATAATTGAAAAAAATATATTTCTGGATGAAAATTGTTTCCAATTATTGTTATTTTAAATTCAAACAATAATTTTAGAAACTTCAAACATTAATAATATATTTTTTGTATAAAAATATTTTTCATTAAGCACAAATCAGTTTTTAATTAAAAATATTTGATTATTGTATTTTTAATAAATGAATATTATCAATTAAAAAACTATTTTTTAAATTGTTTTGGGCGTTTTATAATTCGACCATTTTCAATCGGGAATTCTCAAATTCGGTAATATTACAAACTACCGGGAATTTTATTATTCGGGAATTTTCCAATTCGGGAATTTTAGTGTCAGGAATTTTATTTTTTAGGATTTGTCAGTCGTCCGAAAATTTTCATCCAGAAATAGAACATTTTTTCAATTATTGTTATTTAAGATTCATGAAATAATTTTAGAAACATTAAACATTATAATTTTTTTTCTAGAAATATTTTATTATTGTGCTTTATTAAATAAATAATATTTATAAACAAAAAATTTTAATGTTTTTTGGAAATGTTATAAATTGTGAATTTTCTGGTTCGTATATTTTATAATTCGGCAATTTTATGTCGGGAATTTTATTATTTTGGAATTTTTATAGTCGGGAATTTTTCAAATCAGGAATAATTTTATTATTCGGGGATTTTCCAATTCAGGAATAATACAGTATCAGGAATTATTTGAAAATATTTGAATTTTCAATCAGAAAGATGATTTTTCAACGAAATATGTAAATTTTTAACCAAATAAGAGAAATCTTCTACCAAAAATATAAAATTTACTTTCAACAAAAAAATAAAAAATAAACTTATTTTCAATCGATCGGATGTATTTTTCACTGAGAAGAATAATTTTCTACCAACGAAAACGATTTTTCCACCATATAGTTGAATTTTTAACAAAGTATATAATTTTTTAAACATTTTGTTGAATTTTCAACTAAAAAAATAATAATCTTTAGCCAAAAATGGAACAGTTACATTTTTCAGGTAAAAAATTAATATTAAAGAAAAAAATGTGCACAAAATAGTTGAATTTCCAATAAAGAAATTACTTTTCATCAGGAATGAAGAATCTTCAACTAAAAACAAGACATTTTTTAATCGAATTCTTTATTTTTTAACCAAAAAAGATGAATTTTTCAACAAGAAGAATCATTTTTGACCAAAAAACATGAATTTTCAACAAAATGCTTAAATTTCTTACATAATAAATAAATTTTCAACTAAGATTTAGTATTAATAAAGAAATATAAAATGTCAAGAAAATAGTTAAATTTCAATCAGAAAGATGAATTTTAAACTAAATACATGAATTTTCAACAAAAAACGGAAAATTAATTCTAAACAAAAAAAAAAGAAGTTTTAACAATAGAGTAAAATTTTTCAGCGAAGAAATAAATTTTTAATCAACCAGGTTTATTTCTTACCGAGAAAAATAATTTTCTACCAGTCAAAAAAATATTTTACCAAAAAAGCCAAATTTTTAACAAATACCGCAATTATTAACCATATAGTTGAATCTTCAATTGAAAAAAGTAAATCTTAAGCCAAAAATTGAATGATTACATGTTTCAGGTAACAATTTTATTTTTAAACAAAACAAAATTCAACAAAATAGTTGAATTTCATCCAAAGAAATTAATTTTCAACTAAAATCATGAATCTTCAACTAAAAACCAAAAATTTTTAACAGAGTAGTTTATTTGTCAACCAGGCAAGATGAATTTAGAACAAAGAGCATTAATTTTCAAGAGACAAAAAACGAATTTTTAACAATATAGTTAAGTTTTCCACAAAAGAAATACATTATCATCTGAAAAGTTGAGTCCTCAAAAAAAAAAAAAGAATTTTTAGTCAAATATTTGAATTTTTAACTAAAAATGTAAATTTTTAACAGAGATGATTCATAGGAATCTGTATTATCATCAGAGTTGGTAAGGATCGATGATATGTAGATAATTTTTACGAACTGGGAAACTGGGAATCGACAATATCGACCTAAGGTAACTCCTTAACTAACAGAAATTCTTAATGTAATTTCAGACTAGATGGTGTCTGAAAATTTATAAATTAAACATTTTTCATTTCTGAGAAAATATCTTTCTCCTTCGCTGCGGTGGCAATCGAATCTCATAAAGAAGAAAGATCTTTTTTCAGAAATAATAAATTTTTCATTTCTGAAAAAAGATCCTTCGCTCTGGTGTGAATCGAACCTCACGAAGGAGAAACATCTTTTTTCAGAAATTGAAAATTTCTAATTTCTGAAAAAAGATCTTCCTCCTTCGGTCCGGTGGCAATCGAATCTCACAAAGGAGAAAGATCTTTTCTCAGAAATAAAAAATTTATAATTTCTGAAAAAGGTCTTTCTCCTTCGTAAGGTTCCATTCCCACCAAAGCGAAGGATCTTTTTTCAGAAATTAGAAAATTTTCAATTTCTGAAAAAAGATCTTTCTCCTTCGGTCCGGTGGCAGTCAAATCTCACGAAAGAGAAAGATCTTTTTTCAGAAATTATAAATTTTTAATTTCTGAGAAAAGATCTTTCTCCTTCGCTCTGGTGGGAATTGAAACTCACGAAGGAGGAAGATTTTTCCAGAGATTGAAAATTTTCAATCTCTGAAAAAGATCCTTCGCTTTGTTGGGAATCGAACTGTACGAAGGAGAATCATCTTTTTTCAAAAATTAAAAGTTTCATAATTTCTGAAAAAAGATATTTCTTGTTCGTGAGGTTCTATTCCCACCAGTGCGAAGGAAAAAGATCTTTCTCCTTTGTGAGGTTCAATTCCCATCAGAGCGAAGGAGAAAGATCTTTTTTCAGAAATTGCAAATTTTCTAATTTCTGAAAAAAGATCCTTCACTCTGGTGGGAATCGCACATAACGAAGGAGAAAGATCTTTGTTCAGAAATGATAGATTTTTAATTTCTGGAAAAAGAACTCTCTCCTTCGGTCCGGCAGCAATCAAATCTCACGAAGGGAAGAGATCTTTTTTCAGAAATTAAAAATTTATAATTTCTGAAAGAAGATCTTTCTCCTTCGTGAGGTTCGGTTCCCACCAGAGCGAAGGATCTTTTTTCAGAAATTAAATCTTTTCTAATTTCTGAAAAAAGATCCTTCGCTGTGGTGGGAATGGAACCTTACGAAGGAGAAGGAACTCTCTTCAGAAATTATAAATTTTCAATTTCTTATTAAATATCTTTCTTCTTCGTTCTGGTGGGAATAAAATCTCACGAAGGAGAAAGATCTTTTTTCAGAAACTATAAATTTTGCAATTTCTGAAAAAAGATCTTTCTCCTTCATAAGGTTCGATTCCCACCAGAGCGATGGATCTTTTTTCAGAAATTAAAAAATGTTCAATTTATGAAAAAAGATCATTCTCCTTTGCTTTGGTGTGAATCGAACCTGAGGAAGTAGGAAGATCTTTTTTTAGAAATTATACATTTTTAATTTCTGAAAAAAGATCTTTTCTCTTTCGGTCCGGAGGCAATCAAATCTCACGAAGGAAAAAGATCTTTTTTTAGAAATTAAAAATTCATAATTTCTGGAAAAAGATCTTTCTACTTTATGAGGTTCGATTCCCACCAGAGCGAAGGAGAATAATCTTTTTTTCAGAAATTAAAAGTACTTAATTTCTGAAAAAAGATCTTTCTTCTTCGTTCTGGTGGGAATCGAACCTAACGAAGGAGAAAGGTCTTTTTTCAGAAATTATAAATTTTTCATTTCCGAAAAAAGATCTTTCTCCTTCGTAAGGTTCGAGTCCCACCAGAGCGAGGGATCTTTTTTCAGAAATTAAAAAATGTTCAATTTCTGAAAAGAGATCTTTCTCCTTCGCTTTAGAGAGAATCGAACTTAAGGAAGTAGAAAGATTTTTTTTTCAGAAATTATAAAAGTTTGATTCCTGAAAAAAGATCTTTTCTCCTTCGGTCCGGTGGCAATCAAATCTCGCGAAGGAAAAAGATCTTTTTTCAGAAATTAAAAATTCATAATTTCTGGAAAAAGATCTTTCTGCTTTGTGAGGTTCGATTCCCACCAGAGCGAAGGAGAATAATCTTTTTTCAGAAATTGAAGATGGTTTATTTCTGAGAAGAGATCTTCCTCCTTCGTAAGATTCGATTTCCATCAGAGCGAAGGAGAAAGATCTTTTTTCAGAAATTAAAATTTATAATTTCTGAAAAAAGATCTTTCTGCTTCGTGAGGTTCGATTCTTACCAGAGCGAAGGAGGATAATCTTTTTTCAGAAATTGAAGATGGTTTATTTCTGAGAAGAGATCTTCCTCCTTCGTAAGATTCGATTTCCATC